>WAAF01015816.1:2679826-2691047 GCA_013400475.1 Tricholaema leucomelas
CCCACCCATCCAGCCTGTCCAGGTCACTCTGCAGGGCTCTCCTACCTTCCAACAGATCAACTCCTGCTCCTAGCTTGGTGTCATCTGCAAACTAACTGATGCTGGACTCAATCTCCTGCTCCAGATCATCAATAAAGATAATGAACAGGACTGGGCCCAGCACTGATCTCTGGGGAACATCACTAGTGACAGCTGCCAATTGTATGTGGCACCATTCATCACCACTGTCTGGGCCTGGCCCTCCAGTCAGTTCTTGACTCATATCAGAGTGAATCTGTCCAAGCCATGAGCTGCCAGCTGTGCCAGGAGCTTGTTGTGGCAGAGTGTGTCAAAGGCTTTGCTGAAGTCCAGCAAATAATGTGCACTTCCATGACCAAGTGTCCTTCACCTCTCTTCATACTTCCCCAGCAAAATGACATCTGCTCAAACCCTTAAAAACTGGGTGGGTTTCAGCTGAAATCACAAGGATGTCATTCCTGGGGTGGCAGTACCCCAGTCTGTTGCCTGGTGAGATCCCACCATGTCCACGGTTCTCCATGGACCCTTGGCACACTTTTGGCCACCTTGTTTCTCCACGGAGATCCACATCACTGACCCTCCCATTCAGCATCTTGAAATAGCTCTGTGCCACTGCTGTGAAATGTAGTATCAGCAATGTGGCTGCGTATTTTTAGCACAACAAACATTTTGTCCTTTTCTGAGATGAATTCATTGTCCTGTTTCCTTTTCCTCCTCTGTTCCTCATCACCTCCTTGCCCAGACTTCCCAGACCATCCAAACATAAGCCCACTAAAACTCCCAGATCTCAGAGTTTTGCCAATCAGCTCACAAAAAATTCCATGGACAGTTCTAGGGCCCAAAGCATCTCTTGAAAAAGCTCATCCAGTAGTCCACACATGCATGCTCATACAGTACCTGACACACCATGATGCCAACTGTCAGCACAGAAACACCTCTGACAACTTTCATAGAATCACAGAATGTTAGAGGTTAGAAGGGACCTCCAGAGATCATTGAGTCCAGCCTCCTCAGCCAAAAGCAGGGTCCTCTAGGGTAGTTTGCACAGGAATGCATCCAGGAAGGTTTTGAAAGTCTCCAGAGAAGGAGATTCCTCAATCTCTCTGGGCAGTCTGTTCCACTGCTCCATTACCCTCACTGTAAAGAAGTTTCTCCTCACACTGAGGTGAAAACTTCTATGTTCAAGTTTGCATCCACTGTTCCTTGTCTTATTGCTGTGCACCACAGAACAGAGATTGGCCCCATCACTTGACAACCACCCCTCAAGATATTTATAGACATACTGCAGTAAACCCAAAAGCATTACTCCAACATGAAAGTCTCTCAGGACTGGCCCTGGTTTGTGCAGATGGAGGCGTCACAGAGACCAGACCCCCAAATGCAAAACATAATAACAGAATGAGAGAATGGCTTGAGTGGGAAGGGACCTTTACAGGCCATCTAGTCCAACACCTCTATAGTCAGCAGGGGTATCTTCACCTACAGCACATAGCTGAGCACCTCAAACAACCTGACCTAGAATAGTTCTAGGCATGACGCATCTACCACCCCTCTGGGCAACTGGGGCTAATGTTTCAGCATCCTCAGAACAAAAAAAGTATGCCTTAGATCTACCCTAAAATCTCATTTTTTCAGTTGAAAAGGGCTTTAGCTTAAGACATTTTAGAAAGGCATACATCTTTTCGACGGTCAGACCTTGCACTATGTTAAACTATCCTTTGGCAGGAATATAATCCTTGCTTTCCAGTTCTCTTTTGCTGTAGAAAGCCCCAGGCCAAAGGAAAACTTCCAGCATCCATTCCTTTTCATATTAGGAAAACGAAGTTTGAAATCCCAAGCATTGTGAGAAGACTGAGCCAATTGACACACAGTTATGGTAGATATCACTCTGCAAAGAGCAAAGGGGACGCAAGTCCTTCTACTCTGGCAAAGTAAACAAAGCCATGTGGACCCCACTCCACGCTCTATAATAACTGCAACATCTCTGCAAGGAAGGACCAACATCAGGGCCCACAACAGAGCAGCCACAAAAGCATCATACGAACAAATGAACAGTTAAGCCACTTACCCTTCTTTGTAACCCCCTCCAAGCAAGTGTATAACCACGAGTAGACACAATCCAGAATGACATTGTGCCTGCCCTCCTGTCTCCTTCCCAGCCTGGGGCAGTGGGACACATCACTCGTGTCCCATGGAGAAGAAAGCAGGTCAAGACAATGACACAACTGCAGAGGAAAAGGTCAGGATGGTAATTTTTATATTACCTTTTATTTTTTTAAGCATATATTTATTTTTTCATATGTTGGATGAACTCAGTGGACCCTCAAGAAGCAAAAACTCTGAAAGAGAAGAGGCTAAAAATGTGCTGAAGGACCACTCTCGTCTGTAAGGACAAAATTTCTCTGTCCGCAGAGGCCTTTGTCAGGCAAATAAAATCTTCTGTCAGCAGCTGCACACAAAATCTCCGTTGCTGGAGGATAAAATCTGATTGTGTGTACAACTGAGATGTTATCCCTCCACTAGCTATTGGTGCATAATATGGTGGGTGAAAACAATTTAACCTAAAATCTCATTCTCCTTTCTCTTTCAAAAAAAGAAAGAGAAGAGGTAGGTCTATGGCACCAACTACAGTCCAGATTTCTCTCTCTGCCAATCTGTACAAAAATAGTGAGTGGTTCATTAAATTATAACCTGTTACAGAATCCCAGCATGGTCAAGGTTGTAAAGAACATCTGGAGATCATCTTGTCCAAACCCCTGCTAAAGCACAGTCACCCACAGAAGGCTGCCTGGGATCACACTGGCCAAGTGGGTTTGGAATCTCTCCAGACAAGGAGGCTCCACTACCTCTCTGAGAAGCCTGCTCCAGCGCCTTCACATCAAAGAAGTTTCTCAGGTTCAGATGAAATCTCTCACGTTCCAGTCTGTGCCCACTGCCCCTTGTTCTATTGCTGGGTACCATACCACTGAGAAGAGTCTGGCCTCATCCCTGTTGGCAGTAAGAAGGCAGAGTACTCTACATGCTGCTCAGTGAAACAAACTGAGACACTCCTCCTTTTTTTTTTTTTGGATCCGTGAGAAGGCGGCAAAGCCAAATGACACACACAAGTCACCAAAGCAGTAACATCTCCTCCTGAGATTTCAGACTGAACAATATCCCAACACTTAGTGGAAAAAAATAAACCATTTTTCATTTGGGATTTTTGTTGTTGTTGAAGCTGCAACATACTGAGCAGTTTTAAGTCACTGTGTCACTTAATAATATTCACTGATTCATTGTCCCAGGAAATCACTGCTTAGCAGGTTGATATTTCATTGTCCTGATGCCCTCACAGCATACCAAAGCATCTCAAAAATGCCCCCTAGCCTTCCCACAGACCGACCAGCACCCTGCAACAAGCACAGGAATCTCTCTGCTTCTCCCTCAATATATTCACAATATTCTCCCACCAAGATGATCATACTCAATCTGCACTTATTTTCCAGATCATCAACTGGGCTTCTGCACGCCTTACAACCTGGTCTTTGGCATTCTCAGCAAGAGCAGCATTAGGTCCAATGATCGTTATCTCCATGACTTCAATTTTCCTCTCAGCCTCTTGCAATCTTAAACCAATGCTTTCCAGCTTCTTATCCACTGCAGCATGAATAGCATCTCGCTTTTCTATAATGTCTGCCAACCACTTAGCAAGCCCAGCACTGCTTGATAAGCCAAATCCATGTCTCCTGACAGCACGAGCCTGAGAGCAGTCAAGCCTGACCCACCCAGCTAGAAGGAAGTTTGAAAGTGAAATATCAGGTCCTCAGCACGTCTAAGTCTGACTCATTTTTTCCCCCAACAGTTATTACTGCTGACAGCAAACAGTAACTAACATCCCATTCCCAGGATCACTCCTAGAAGTTGCCCTCCTTTGCAATATATCAACCAACCTTAAAGGTCCACAAAGGTTTATCACAACTGAGCCAGATAAATAAGCTTTTCACTTCTTAATACTGGACTTCACATACCAGGTGTTACATCTCAGTTCCAGAGGTAATAATGGAGACAACTGCAGAATTGGTTGTTCAGATCTACAAGAGAATTTCAACATGGTAGGAGTTGGAAGGAACCTCTGGAGATTATCCTGTCCAACCCACAGGGGCACCCACAGCAGACTGCACAGGATCACAATATCCAGGTGGGTGTGGAATCTCTTCAGAGCATACTCCACAACCACTCTGGGCAGTCTGCTCCAGGGCTCCAGCACTCTCACAGAATCACAGAATGTCAGGGGCTCAAGGAGACCTTGAAAGGTCATCTAGTTCAACCCCTCTGCTAGAGCAGGATCACCTACACCTCACAACAAAACTTTTCCTTATGTTTAGGTGGAACCTCCTAGGTTCCAGTTTGTGCCCACTGCCCCTTGTCCTATCTCTGGGCACCACTCACAAGAGCCCAGGCCCACCCTTTAGCTCTTACTGAGCACTGATGAGATTCCCCCTCAGGCTGCTCTTCTCCAGGCTAAACAGTCCCAGGTCTTTCAGCCTTTCATCCTCACAAAGATGCTCCAATCCCCCTATCATCTTTGTAGTCTCTACTGGACTCTCTCCAGTAGGTCCCTGTATCTCTTGAACTGGGGAGCCCAGATGAGAAGAGGTGAGAAGCACCTGATGCTGCAATGCCACTTCCTGGCATATGTTTAGCTGCTAAGAGCCCCACCACTTTGGTTCCTTCCCTGTAACTCCAGCCACGTTAACTCAAGGCGCAGAGGCAAGGAACTTCCTATCTCAGTGAGCTAGGAAAGAAAACCTGCCTAGGTGTAAAAGCCACACATCATCTCTCTTACAGTAATACACTCATTGATTTCCCTTTTACAGACTAATTCTGATCCTCAAAATTAGGGTTTGGAAGCAGCATGGTTCCCACCACACCTCCCCCCACAGATCATCATCACTCCCAACAACACAGCTGGTCTCTTCTTACTGATTTCAACCTACTCTCCTGTCTGTGAGGAATCAGTTGTGGGCTAAGGGAAGAAATGCTCTAAAATAAAGGTGTTTTGGCTTGCATGAGGCAGGCACAGAAGGAGGGGGGAGGCTGGAAAAGTCATTATCTATCTTAAAAACTCAACATGTAATGGACTGAAATCTATTTCTCCATCACCTGAAGAATACCAGCAGCACTGAGCCGTGCACACTCTAGAAAACTAATACCTGAAGGGCTTGAATGGAATATTTGATGCATCACCCCCTAGTCAGCTTTGAACTGCATCCTCTTTCACCAGGAAACAAAACAGAGTTGTGTGGCAAAAAAATGGGTGGAGGAAGAGCAGGAAAGGTTAGGAAGAAAGCTACCTGTAGCTTTTTCTTCTTGCTTCCCCACAGAGCCATCAGGAGCTCTTAACCCACCCTTCTTCTCCACATGCCTTGTATGTGCAGAGGTTTGTGTCTGGATTTAAAAGTCAGAACTTGGGTTGCTGGGGAGAAAGGAACAAGGTAGGATGGTGGTGCTCCTCAAGAGCCACTTCTGGAGATGGGAACAAAGGCTGCAATGAGTGGAGGATATGAGGATGAGGTAACTTCAGACTGCTATAAACACTGCTCCACAGCGTACATCTGCAACACACAAGTGCCTGTCACAAGAAACCAGAATCCAACAGCTTGATTTCTGCTGTTCTTTTTCCCCCTTTCTTAAAGAGCTACGTAATTGTTCTGGCCAATAGAAGCAGAGCCACTACTGCTCCCACTATCCTCAAAGAGAGCAAAATCAGCTTTGGCATTTGTAATTATGAATGCTAAAGCTGAAGCTATCAACTGTCGTGTTAACGGAATGGAGGGCATGGTCCTGGGCAGTGCTGGCTGCTCCAAGTCTCACTCAACACAATGGTTAAGCATATATTAATTGTTTTTAATACACCTATATTCATTCTGCCCCTGTCTAAAGGATGCACTCAAGTCACATGGCTGGACCCCAGCCGAGAAGAAAGGTCTGCTGAGGGCAAGGGGAAAAGCCTTCCCCCATGGAGAAGTCACCTCTCACCAGCTGAGAGCATCAGGCAAGGGAGAAGCTTCACTGGCCACAGCTGGAGGCAGAAGATGACCTATCATGCGTCTCACCCTGCATCCTCCTCCATATCTGCTCTGCATTCAGGTGGGCATGTGACAGAGAAGGAAATCAGGGTCAGACAGAACCAATTAGGCTCCAAGAGTCCAATCATGAATTGTACCCTTAAGGGCTCCAAAGCATTTGTTGCTAGAGCTAGTGGATGTCTCATCCTATTTACATAATATATGACCCCATTTTGTGTTCATCCAGTATTTAATTACAGCCCATTGAACACAAAAATGACTCAAAATACTCTCAGCACTGATAATTAATGCTTTCATTGTGGTTTTTTGTGGGATTGGGTTTTTCCCCCACCTGTAAAATTTAAATATTTCCATCAGATAGCAAAATAAAAGAAGAAAAGAACAAAAATGAAAATGCATTGGTCCTTCTGGAGCCAGCTTCGAAGGGCTAAGTGGTTGCTCAACAAGGTGGCCTTCACTTTATCCATGGAAAGAGAAATTCTATATTTCACCTTCTCACTACAAGAATTAATAGTTCCAGGCCCATTTTGTGAAGCAGAACCTCTATCAGTTCACACACTCAACTCTGTCCTCCTGGGACAGGGTCATGTCAAGCTGTGGAGCACCACACAGTGCAGCCACAACTGTGTTCATAGAATCACAGAATGGTTTAGGTTGGAAGGGACCTCAAGGATCATCCAGCTCCAACCCCCCGCCATAGGCAGGGACACCTCCCACTAGAGCAGGTTGCTCAAGGCCTCATCCAGCCTGGCCTTAAACACCTCCAGTGAGGAAGCATCCACAACCTCCGTGGGCAACCCATTCCAGTGTCTCACCACCCTCACTGTAAAGAACTTCCTCCTAACATCCAGTCTAAATCTCCCCTCTTCCAGCTTAAACCCATTCCCCCTCATCCTGACATTACTAGACCTTGTCAATAGTCCCTCCCCAGCCTTCCTGTAGGCTCCCTTCAGATACTGGAAAGCCACTATAAGGTGTTGAAAGGAATTTGAGTACAGGTACTCCATGTCTGCTCTCCAAGCACAAGACAAAGTGTCGATATGAATATCATTGAACCATCCACCAATATTTGTTAGAAATTTAATGGGAACCTTCTCAGTAAGGGTCTGTTTCCATCCCATCCAGAGTTACATCCCAAACAGTTCGCAGGCAATCCAATCCTGACCATTTCTCACAGCAGAGTGGGAATAGCTTTGCAATCTTGTATTTCAGCTAATCAAAAGGCTTCATAAAGCAAAGACCCTTTCATCACACCAGCTCAGATTTCCAAAACTGGTTCACACATCAGAGATTGTGAGAGATGAAAAAAAACCAAACCCAAAGAATGAAAAACTAGCAAAAGGACAAATAGCCATAGGACTGTTCTTAGCACAGGACTGAATCGTAGACTGGTAGGGGTTAGAAGGGACCTCAGGAGATCATCTAGTCGTTCAAGCCCCCTACTGAAGCAGGGGAACCCCCAGCAGCTTGCTCAGGATCACAATGCCCATGTGGCTTTGGAATCTCTCCAGAGGAGACTCTGCAATCTCTCCGTGCAGCCTCCTCTAGGGCTTCAGCATTCTCACAACAAAGAAGTTTCTTCTCATGTCCAGATGTGCCTGTTTGTGGCTGCTGTCCCTTGTCCTGTTACTATGCACCACTGACAAGAGCCTGGCCCCATCCCCTTACTCTTTGGCTCTTGCTGAGCATTGATCAGATCCCCCCTCAGGCTGCTCTTCTCCTGGCTCTCAGCCTTTTCTCCTTAGAGAGATACTCCAGGCCCCTTGGCACCTTCAAAGCCTTCCCTGGACCCTTTCCAGTAGTTCCCTGTTCCCTCTCCAGTAGTTCTCTGTCTCTCTTGAACCGGGGAACCCAAAATGGACCCAGTAGTACAGGTGTGGTCTCACAAGGGCAGAGTAGATGAGGAGGAGAACCTCCCTTGATCTGCTAGTCACCCTTCTTACTGCACCCCAGGAGACCACTGGCCTTCTTAGCCACAAGAGCACACTGCTGGATGATAGTGAACTTGTCCATCAGCACTCCCAGGATCCTTAAAGGAACAAATCAGTACCACAGTGCAACGCAGAAGCATCAGTCCTCCTGCAGCATATCTAACAGAAGTGCTCTCTGTTTTCTTCCCTAGGAGTGACTCAGATAATGACAGCAAGTGGCAAATTAAATCATACCAGTGCTATCTGAAAGCTGCAATCCTTTATAATTAGGGGGTTTTGGTTGGTTAGGAAAAAAAAAATCACATTTATAAAAAGCTTATCTCAAGGATAAAGGCCTCTTGGATTTAGATTGTTTATTTTTTTAATAATATCAGGGCTTTTAAAAAAGAAAAACAGCCAAATTCTAAAAGGTCTTCTGTGCAGAGCTTTATCATGAACAAAACACAGCATTAGGCTGTAAACCACTGTTCCTGCAGAGCCAAGAAGTGCTCAAAACATCTGCAGTATGCTCATCACAACCCCCCCCCAAAACAAAAACCTCTACCCACCCTTTGTTTTCACATTAAATCAAATAACTGTAAGAAATTCACTATTATTTCAGGAATCCCAGGTTTACTAAATTGATCATCTCCTCCTCCCGATTCTTCTACTGAAAAGGTAATTGCACTATTATATGGACATAAATGAGTAATCAGACACCAAACCAGTGAGAAGTTGTAGAAAGGTCTTTAAGCTTTTAAGATCAATAAAAATGATGATGCTCAGCGCTTCTCTCTCAAGATATTTATACCACACTCATCACCTTGGTATCCAAGTTCAGTACAAGAAAAGCACAAACTCATTCACATGCAGCATATTTAATCTTCAAATGCTTGACAAGCATCAGCCAATATTCAGAACTCCCTTGGGACCTTCCTGAGAGAGCAACTTAACTTGAACACTTAAGAGGCTGAACAGGGAGCAGGATGCAGTGCCAAGAAGAGGGCTTGGGCAGACCTCACTGTGTGAGTCAAGAAACCTAATCCAAGAAGCCCACTTGTGTAGTAACCTCCTAAAACTGCAAGTTCCTGGGCTCATGGCCACTTGTCCTACACAGCTGAGCCTGAAGCTTCCCTCTGCACCTCTCCAACTCCATGCCACTCATCCACCTGGAAAGAAGAAAAGAATTGTCCTCTGGGTTCCCTCCTGCTGGGGCAGCTCTGGGAGTCCTTCAGGCTCCCAGTCCCAAGTGGTCAGAGACTAAAAGGATTTTGCATTCAACTCTGTCTTTTAAAATCACTATTAATGAAATAATCATCTTTTCAAGTTTTGAACTCTTCTATGCACTTTGTATTTAACTCAGATTTTTGGGCATGCTTTGTGCAGCAGTCAGGTCTTAGCCAACTTAATCCCAAGGGACCTCTGCCATCAGAGGTGACTCATGAAGCATTTATCAGTGAAATCCTTTGGTCAGCACTCAGGACAATCATGGGAAGAAAACGCCAGACACAATCTCAAGATTTTGGTCTTGAGGAAACCTGTCCCAGTGCACATTACTCACATGGATCCTCCTGAGGGATGGCAGAGCAGCGACTGTGCAAACACGTGGTGTCTTTTGTTTGAATACAAGGAAGGCGATGGTTAGAGAAGGCTACCTCGCAGGTAATCTTGCCATAGACAGAGTCCATGTCAGCAATGACATTCAGACCTGTATGCAGCACGTAGTGGGAGAGGATTCTGCCCCTCTGGCTGTGCTCTGCCGAGACCCCACCTGCTGGGGATAGCTCCAGAGTTCTCAGCACAGCAAAGACATGGACCTGTTGGAGCAGGTCCAGACGAGATCACAGCAATGATGGGAGGGCTGGAAGCTCTCTCTGAGGCCAGGCTGAGAGAGTTGGGGTTGTTCGGCCTGGAGAAGAAAAGGCTCCAGGGACACCTTCTGGTGGCCTTTCAGGACTTAAAGGGGGACAATCAGACAGCAGGGAAGAGATTTTTAACAGGGCCTGTTGTGACAGGACAAGAGATGATAGTTTAAACTAAAAGAGGGAGATTCAGACTTGAGAAGGAAGAAAGACAATGGTAAGACTCTGTCCCAGG
The DNA here is from genome assembly GCA_013400475.1 of Tricholaema leucomelas. Taxonomy (NCBI): domain Eukaryota; kingdom Metazoa; phylum Chordata; class Aves; order Piciformes; family Lybiidae; genus Tricholaema lacrymosa; species Tricholaema leucomelas. The sequence continues at coordinate 2,689,920 of WAAF01015816.1, forward strand.
CTGGCCAGAAAGGCAGTAGATGCCCTATCCCCGGAATCATTTCAAGTCATGTTGTCTGGGGCTCCAAGCAACCTGCTCCAGTTGCAGATGTCCCTGCTGGCTTCAAGGGGTTGGACTAGATGACCTTTTAAAGGTCCCTTCCCAACCCAACCCATTCTATCAGTCGATGATCTGCTTCTGACATCATTTGATGAGATATGAGGCAGGTTCCCCTAACCTGGGAGACTTCCATGCAGAATAAAGATCAACGCTGCCTACAAATGTGCTATAACACATCATTCTTATTGCTTCTAATTCCTCAGATTAGATTTGGGTTCATTTCTAAATGGAAATTAGATCTTTATCAACTTTGAATACTCATTCTCTGTCTACCAGTTCCACATATTATCTATTCATTCTTGCCGGGCTTTAGCGAGAATTGCTTGAATACCTCTTGGAAATGAACAGCCCTTTGTAATTACTGGTCTTGATTAATAAACACAGCCTCAACTCATATCTAATTTGATTTCTAACCACAGAGACCCTAAATAATCATTGAATCCTAGGATTGTTTTGGTTGGAAAAGATCTCTAAGATAATCTTAGATTTTGCAAAAGTCCAGAACATGAGGAGCAAGGGGGGAATCTGGAAAATTATATCCTAAGAACTTAATATTTTTTTAATTTGCTATCCAGTATGATTAATTCAGCCATTTGCAGTCAGGTCTTATTAACTGCAACAGAAAATACACAGTGCAAGTCCATATATCTGTGTGTTTCAGCCACTGATCTATCACCATGGAACACACCACTTCTGACTAGATCTTGAACACAGTTTTTTTCCTCAGTAGAACAGCCATGAATTGTGTAGAATGGCCATGAATCATAGAATGGTTTGGGTTGGAAAGGACCTTGAAGATCACCTAATTCTAACCACTCTGCCATGAGCAAAGACACCTCCTACTAGACTACACTGCTCAAGGCCCTGCCCAACATGGCTGTGAACACATCCAGGGAGGGAGTATCCATAACCTCCCTGGGCAACCTGTTCCAGTGTCTCTCCATCCTCACTGTAAAGAATTTCTTCCTAATCACAGGGTCACAGGATGTTAGGGGTTGGAAGGGACCCAAGGAGACCATTGAGTCCAAC